>VYZN01000048.1:2760317-2786178 GCA_009761285.1 Aphis glycines
TTGGGGGGGGGGGGTAATAACAATAAATTAATATGTTCTTATTTTATTAAACCTCCAAATAGTGGAATAGTGTGATTAATATATTTTATCATCATTTATTAATAACATAATTCAAATACAATTAAAATTTAACAACGGTTACTGTGAAGTAAAAAATTAAAAAAAACGATAATAATAATACAAATAATTATGTGGTATATAATAATGCAATGCAATTGACTTATGAACATCAATTGATATTAGTGGAGGTTTTAAAATAATATCATAAGCATAAAATATTTTTATTTTCTGAAGATATGGGATGGTGGAACATTGGAGATATATAATATTTGTCTGATGTTGCATGAACAAATTTAGATTTTTTTACTAGCAGATACATGTTTTTATGTATCAAATCAAATAATAATAATAATAATAATAATAATATTTTAGGAGGTTATAATGCCGAATATTTTCGAAACCGAAAAGGATAGTTTTCATTAGTCCAAACAGTTGTTTCACCCAATTTAAAAATAATGGACATTGTAGCTCGTTGGCCAGGATCTTGCCATGATCAAACTATTTTCAGAAATTCAAACATTCACAATCAATTGGCTAATGGTAAATGGAGAAATAGCTTAATTGTTGCAGATAGTGGATATAAACAGTCATACCAGTCATATTGTGACTCCTTTTATAAATCCAAGAGGAAACATTGATGAGCTATACAATGAATCAATAATAAGAACCAGAAATCCAGTAGAAAGAGCATATGGAGTTCTTAAACGTAGATTCCCAATTTTATCTCTTGGTCTACGCTTGAAGCTAACTACATCACAAGTTGTATAATACAATACAACATTTTTTTCGTCAACTGGTCTAATAAGGCGTTATTTTCCATTTATTTTTAAAATATCGTACTTACGTACTACACGATAGTCCTTCTTTGTTTTAGCTTCACCGACAGTTTTTAAACACATTTTTGATTTTTTAACTTGTTCAATAACATCATTATAGTCTTAAGTAGACAAAAATGAGTTATTTTCATCTTGTTTGTTCGTAAGAATATTTTTAATTTTTTCGTTAAAAGTTGTGCGAACAGTCTGGATATCGATAGCCATTTTAAATAAGTGGTAAATACGACGACAGTTGTACACATACTAAGGTAATAATCTATATAAATTTTCGTTAGGTATATATTTTCAAATGTAACCTCCATGGCTCCACCGATGTTATAATATGTATAGTAATTGTATACTGTATAGGTCCAGTGTCCACCTTATCTGTGGCCGATAAAGTTTTATTGATTTACCCAATTAGTACCACAATTAGTTTAGCGATCACTATATTATTGCTCGTTGGATAATTCCCACATTCGTAGGTAAATAACGTAAATAACCGGCGAATAACGTTAATTTTCGATATAACATCATTTACCGTAACATATATTTAAATCATTAATATACATACATTATATTATATCGTATATTCTTAAATTAGTTTAGGCAAATAATTTAAAAATAAATGTAGTTAAATTACTATTTATAATTATAGTTAATTGTAATTGCTTCAGTGGGGTGTTATTTCTATAACCTGTCCATGAATATTGGTTGGCTAATTCATTAGTAAAACTCTTGTAAATATTCTTATTGTGAAATTATGAACATTGAGACCACGAATTTGAGTAACAAAATTGATCTAAAAATGTATGTAATTGAAGTTTACAACTGTGTTCGAAAAGTTGTTTTGAAAATGTTACATACTATTAGTTTTTCAAAAGTAGAGTAATAATTTTGTTTGAATATTTTGAAAAGCTTCAACACTTGTAATTGGAAAAAAACCAATTAAGTTATTTTCATTATTTTCAACCAAAGTTACAGTGTCTTCCATTATTGTTTCCAACTTCTTATCTATACATTTGACATATTATGCAAGTATAGTTGAAATTTGTTCAACCATAATTTGATGATTTAGGTGATTTTGTTCATTTTCCTTTTAATTTACTTTAAAATATGAATAACAATTAATTAAGAATTATGTTAACATATATATTTACAATATGTATTATTTTCGATCAGTTTACAAACAAGTATTAGATACTTATAAATTATTATAAATTTATTTAGCATTAACTAATATGATACAAGGTAGGTATAACATAACCATTTGTTTCTTATGATAATATTTATGGTATCAGTTTTTCTAGTATACTAACATTTACACAATTAAGTGTACCTTAAAATTCAAACAGTCTGATTAAATGTAGAACACAATCTTAGTTCCTAAGTTTTGAGCGATATTTTCATAATTTTGTTTCTAAAACTTAAATGGTACATATACAGAAGTATTGATAGTTATCATAAATGTAGCCTATGTAATTAAAATGTTTTTACCTCAAAATATCATTATAATTTCTACGAAACAAAGTTTATAAAGATTGCAGTAATTTTGTGTGACTTTTAGACATACATTTACAAAAAATATCATTTACTACTAAGTAGTTACTTGGGTATAAATAAAATAGCTAGAAATCTGTAACCCTGAATTATTTGTATGATTGTATACATGTTATGCTTTGAAACATTTCATTATCTGTTTAAAAATGATCTGAACAAGAAGTGTTTAATGGTTTACTGACCAATGTTTTATCATTTAACATTGTTTCTGTAGCTGTTTTGTCACAATCGCTTTTTAAAACAAAAATATTAACTTATAACAAAATGGAAAAATAAGAAATTTAAATAATTATAAATTGTCTAACAAATTTTAAATAAAAATTAATTACCTACCATAGTATTGAGATATTATTTTAACCGGATATATTAGCTTATATGTAATACCGTAATACTTAAGTATTAAAATACATAATATTAATATCAAACTTTATGTTTTGGTCGAAAAACAAAGGGTAAGATTTTGGTCATAATGTGAATCGGCCGAAAAGGGAAGAATACGTTTTTGGTCGAACACGGCCAAGCCCGTTTGGTGTGTCCTACGAGGAGGGACTTATTAAAAAAAAAAATAGAATTATAAAGATGAATATTTAGATACATTTATAATACTTGTATTAATACAAAATAACAATACAAAATTAATTCTACCAAACTCAATTTTAATATGTTGTAAGTGTCTAAGAGAGTGACATTACATGCGGATTTGGTATCCAGTATCCTCTTAAATGTATTAGTTATTTTATTTTCACAATTCTCACAACTAATTCTTAATATTCATTAGATAACAGCTATGGCGAAGGACCATCGTGTTCAAAATTCAATGTGACGACTTGATGGCTTTGGTTTAGGTAAGATACTATGCATTTAATTTAATTTAATTTAAATAGTAAAGTTATTGTCATATTAATATGGTTAGTATAATTATTTTGTCTATTGTTTCAGAGAAACCGCAATTTCCATAAAATAAGTTAGTAAGAGTTGGATATTATGTAACTATGAAGACCAACGGCAGTTTTAGAGATGTATACCTATTTTAAACAAATGCAGTAGATTAAACAAATTCCTACTTTAATTATTGATGACATTTCGCTAAATAGATTAATTTTGATTGAGATAAAAAACCACTATAAAAAGAAAAATTACTCTTTTTGGTACTAATTGAATCAAATTGATGTTAAAAATCATGGTACGGAAATTGCTTATAGAAAATACGTCTTACTTGCATTTGTTGAATTTCAAATGCGCAACAGTCTCAGATAAACAGATTTTATCTTTGCTTTTATTATCAAAACTAAAGGTAGCAACATGGTTTGTGGTTAATTGTAAGTGGTTTTTTTCGATGTTTAAATTTTAATATAGTTGTTTGATTGTAAAATATTAAAATTTAAAAATTCTCATAACTAGCTTCAAAATAAAAACATTGAAAAATTCCCCTGTCAAACAACTGATAATATTGTTACTTTTAGTTTTATTATTAGATTGATTAACTGTAATATTAAAATCAATGCAACTGATAGCTAAACATTGACACTTAAGTTCTTGTCATGTTCTGTATTTATAAGATGGAAATAATAAATACAGGCGAGATATCTTCTTAAGAACAAAATGATTTTAAAATGGATATGAGTGACATATATTCACGTAAAATTCATGATTATTCAAGTTAGACATTTTTAAAAGATATTAATTTAAATTAATAAAAAAACTTAAATCATTTGTTGAGAAATTAATTAATTGTTTTAATACATTTGCATCCTGAATTTAGTGTGACATATTAAGCGTTACACTACTAATGCTAATTAAAAAAAAAACAATTGTTATATAATTGTACCAAGTTAATTGATGTTAAGGAGCTATTTATCGCAATAATAATTTTATCAACAATATTGTATCGACTAAACATTTACAATTCGCATACAAATATTTGTCGAATTACCAATGTCCTACAAGATATTGAAATAAAAGTAAAATTACAATTAATTCTCATTATAACTTAAGTTGTTAAATTTTAAGGTAATTTATTATTTAAATAACCAAATACAAAGGATGATTAAAAATTATCAACTATAATATATTATTTCAAATTGAAATAATTAGTTGTTTAACATGATTTTTATAAAAGAAACTAATGACGAATATCATTTATTATTTGTTACAAATTTTGAATACGTTGTTACACCCTAGAAGAGAAATTTATCTAGTCATGTAGGCATAGTTAACTAACGAATTTTAATATTTTGTTGTTTACATAAAAGTTAGTATTAAAATTATCTAAAAAATAACTACTTACTTAAATTTTATCTAATAAAATAAATATTGTTTAAGACATCAAAAGTTTACTGCGATAAAAAAAAAAGTAAAAACCAAGAACATTCTGATCCATAAATTATTGACTTTTCGTATAGGTGATTTTTTTGATAGTTAATATATCTTTATGCTCAATACTTGGATTTTTATTTTTATATAATTTTACTTGGTCATGTTGAAATTGAATCACTAGTTTTATTTTAATTTTTTTTTTTAAGAACTAGACAATACATATTTTTAGCTGTATCTACTTCATGAATGTGCTAACTGATTGTCATTTAAACTGAAGACTGGTTGGCATCGGTTGAAATAGTGTTACAACCACTTTCGTTTGAACATACCTAATGATTTTAACAATCTATTTTAAAGTTTTATTATGAAATGCTATTTCTGTTAAGAAACTTCAACTAATACTTCTTTACTTACAATTATTATAATTTTTTATTATAAATTATCCATGTCTAATATGAGATATTAATTAATACCACTAATAGCACATTTTAAATTAATCTTAAAGGTACTATTATAATGATATTGATGTGTAACACGTCAGGAAATCTGATATAATAACCAGTTGAATCTTATCTATTTATTAGAAGGTATTGTATAGTTTATCAAAGAATATTATATTGATAATGATAATCACAGTAAAAATTTTTTGTACTCAATCAAAAATTATTATTCATTTCTTAAGAATCAAGATAAAAAAATATTAATTTAAATATGGTAAGCAGTTACCTGATGAAAAATTTAGGCCACATTAGGATTACTTGAGAATCTTTTTCACTATAATAATGATTAAGCATACTTACTCCAACTTTGTGAAACATTTTATGTTTTGACAATGTCCACAATTGTTCAAAATTGTAAAATAACTTATTTTAACTTCAAAATGGATTTTATTAATACATTAGAGTTTTCATTTTTGAAAATAATGTGTCATTTTCAATATTAACATTATAGATAACTGAAAAATTACATGTAGATAGTATTACACGTACGATATAAGCTTTACATAATATTATTGATACCTATTTATTTATTATGACTTTTAAGCATGATTCATTCACTATAATATAATAAACCGTTAGGTTAGATTAAGTTTTATATATGTTTTATAGTGTCTGACTTTTGAAATATTTATAAAAAAATACTGATTCAGAATTTGTCAATTATTTTCATATTTTCTTATTAATTTTATATTATTACCTGGCTTCATTTTTTGATTAAAGTTAATTTCTACCAATTTTTATGATTAAAAATTTTCTTCATTAAAATTTTAATTTTTAATCTTTGATTAAGACAACTACTTTTTGATTTGCTTAAATTGTAGTTGAGAGAAAAGTGTTCCACAAAAGCTTATTTTTAGACATAATATTTTATAAAAACTAAATTTATTTTAAAGCATCCAGTTTTGTTTTTTTGTTTCTTCTTAAGAGGAAGCCCGCATGTACCTATTGTCTCCGTCATATATACATACAAATAGCAAATATTCGTTCCGAGGGATCAATTTTATGCTACTGGCTTTAATATCAGGGTCAATTTAACTATTTTAAACATTAAAGGTAATCATATTATCCAGAATTATTAACCAAACCAATAAGTTATCAAATGAGTATAGCTCTTTTGCCTATAGGTGCCTACTTTTAAACCACCTTTTTAAAGGTTACCTAAAATATAATTTTATGATTGTATAGTGATATCAGGGGGTGGAGTCACCAACCGCTTAACGACTTAACCTTTAAGTTTGATTATAGGTAAGTTGACTCTAATACTAAGCTAACAACATAAAATTGATTCCTCTGAACGGAAATTTGTTGTAGTATGTCAGTATGTAAACAAGATGGAGTCTAACATGTGTATGTGGCGTTCTTTTAATCTATAATAATGTGATCATGGTGATAATATAATAACAATTGATATAATTTACTTAAATTTTTAGTTAACTTATTTACTTTAAGTATCACAAGTAATTTAAAATAGTGTTGGTTACTTAAACTGCAGATAAGATAATTTCACATCCTAGGGTGTAGCATTATGTTTACTTATATTATTAAATTATTAATTTACTGTTTTTGCGAAATCACTATGTTTTTTTACAAACAATTTCAGAATCATCAAGTTAGGCTATGACTTAAAATAATGAGTGGTTTTGGTTTTTACTTGTATGAAGTATTAATGTGAGAAAATGCTTCAGTTCCAAAAGTGTAATGCTAAAATAACGTAATATTTGTAACACAATTAGGACTCAATAATTCGAATATTTATTTTATTTTATAATTCAAGAATAGACATTTTCCTGATGGTAACCCCCCTCTTATCAAATAAATTACTAAATTTACCTATTGTTATATTGTGAATAGTTACATCAGAAATTAAAGACCATTCTGCATCTGATATTTAGTTTTAATATTTATACCTTATCATAGAGTATAATTTAATGAATATTTCCCGCCCTAATCATCATGTTTTTTTAAATAGGTACTAACGTATTGTTTCACAAATAGTAAGTTATCATAGTTACTTAAGCTAACTTGATGCTTCTAAAGGATTCTTCCTTCTTAGAAAATAAACATTTCCAATTTCTTAATGTACCATAATACTCATAAATCATATTCTATGTACCTACTAAAATATTGTCATAAGAAAATAAATTATGTATTTTTTTTATTGTAATTTGTAATAAAATAAAATATCAGTATTATTTTATACTATTAATATTGTGAAAATATGATTAATATAACTCAATAAATATACAATTTGTGAGTATAAAATGTATCTTTTTTCAATTTTGATCCAAAATTTTTTTAAAGTTCCATAACAATGACGATGATTTGAAATGTATTATGATTAAGAAATCGACTACTATGTACTTATTGTTATATATTAAGTACATTAAAACCCTTCACTGCGTATAGTAGCAGATTTGCTACAACACATTTGTGTGGATATTTTAATACGTTGGGCTACATTGTATGGCATCAAATATGTATATTACCTACTAACCTACATACATCATAGCATTAGTACAAACTTAGTCTTTTAATGATACGATAATATTTAAGTGTTAATTTAGTGTATATGTCGTAGCCACTTGGTGAAATTGATCATTTCATAAAATGGAAACGGAATTTTTACGCTTCGTGAAATTCGAAAATATTTCACAATACGGTCACTTTTTCATGAAATGGTCACTCTAATTTAACATCGTGTAATTTTTTTCACAATGTGGTCGTTCACTTCATGTACTAAAATACAACATTTATTACACACATAAAGGTACAAGCTTTTATAAATATAAATGTCAGTTTTTTTTATCTAAAGTTAACTGAAGTTATTATTTAGGTATATAGGTATATAAGTATTACATAATATATTTATATCTATTTTTAACATATTTATCATATTATAATATATTTTTTATTTATTAGAGCAGAAAATTAATTGTGACAACGACTGTTACATTTTAAACCACCTTGAAAATAAACACATCTTTTAGTTTGACAAGCACTTTTACATGAACAACTTAAGAACCCCTGACCTCCAGATACAACTTAGACAGTTTCACGCAAGGTTAATTCTTTTTGTTTGTCAGTCTGTTCCAATAAAATGAAATTTGCAGTTGCATGCTGCATAATTCCAGAATTAAACCATCCTTTAATAAGACCATGTGTAGTTCCTATTTTATACATCTCATTTTTTTCTTTAATAATGACAGCAATCACGCGAACAGGGTCCGATGGTCATCTGTCGACTTTTGGAACAGAAATTTTGATGCAGTCATTAATTTTTAACGCTGGAATTACGACATTGCTACCTGTATAAGAAAAAAACAAAATTAAATTATTAATTTTATTTCCTATATCTTATAGATAAACTTATATGTAAGTACCAAGTACCTGTAACATTTTTTCGGCAGCTTTTTCTTGACCTTTGTGCTCAGCTTTACGTTCTTCGTATATTGCATAATTTGTTTTGCACAAATCAAAAACATCTTCTCTGAATTCGTTTTCGCACATTTTGCAATAATTAACAAGAATATCTTGTTTAATATTTTCATTTTCATATTTGCTGTAAATTTCTTCAAAGTCCTCTTCAACTGTTAATTTTTTATAACTTCTAATGGTTAATTAGATGTTGATAATCTAACTTTAGGATCACAACTAAATAAAGCTTTGTATGGAGAGCGACCTATTATATATAACCGATGATGTGAAAAATTTTTTTGGAGTTAAATTAAATTCAACGCTATAGACCATTTTTCGGTCTTATTGTCTTTCATCCACAAAGCATAAAGCATATTTTCGACATCCTGGTTGCTACGTTCTAAGCTTTCTTGACTCTGAGGATGTCTTGGTCTTCAATGTACAATTATGCATTTAGGCCAAAGTTCCTTAATTTCATTAATAACAAACTGTCTACCGTTGTCACTTTGAAGAATTTTCGGTGCACCAAAAGTAAGAAAAACCGTAAGCAAATTAGATGCTTGAAGTAGGAAAATCTCGTCCAATAATGCTGTTGTGTGGTAGCAGTGAGTCATCTAGTAAATTATTATCCGACTTTAGAGATTTGGTGAAAAATGGTGTTCAATTTCCGTATAGTCAGTGATAAAACATTGATGCAGCATATTCTGCTTCGGTCCTGTCATGCTGAGCTTGAAAATCGTAAGTTAAATGGTGAATCAAATCTTGAGATTTCTTACGTCAATTGTGCACCCCAAGTACGTGTTGCCAAATCAAAAAACATTGGATTCCATCATCATGCAGGTCATCGTTAATCAAGTCAGTTAATGGTCAGCCAGTCCGTGGATTTTATCAAAATTGTCGTCGTTTCCGATTCAAATTAGTAACTTTTAAATGTAATGCTGCTGCGCTGGACCACATTTTTATTATTTTATCTGAAACATGGCTAACTAATGGTATTTTTGATGATGAACTTGGCTTATATAATAATTATAATATTTTTAGATGTGATAGATCCTCTCTTACTAGTAATTGTTCTCTCGGGGAAGTGTCCTTATTGGCGTTCGTAAAGATATCTCTTCTTTTATAACCGTCTCCGAATTAAATGTTGAACAAATTTTTGTTCATTTTTCTTTCAATAAAATTAACTTCCTAATTAGTAGTGTGTATATCCCTCCTCAATCCCCACTCAATGTTTATCAATCTCATATTGACTCTGTTGAACATGTTCTTAATCTTTATCCCAATTATAAATATTTGTTTTCTGGCGATTGCAACTTACCTGGAGTCTTATGGAATAATGATGACTCTGGATTAATCTTCTCGTCCTCCCATTGTCATGCTCCTTGTATTCCTGAGTTTTTTGCCTCTAATTGTTTTTTTCAAAATAACAGCAACCGTAATATGGATCCTTATTAGACTTAGTATTTATTAATGTTGATCTCTTTCAGTCACTGAATCTTTAGATTCGTTAGTGCCACCAGATCCCTTCCACCCTCTTCTATCTATCAATTTTTATAACAACATCCATGTTCCTGGTTTCAATAGCTCTCATTCCTTCTTAGATTTTGATAATGCAGACTATATTAATATACATAATTTTATTTCTAATTTTGATTGGCCTTCTTCTCTATCTACTCTCAGTCTTACTTCTGCTTTTAATACCTTGTACGATGCTTTTCACCAGTTTGTACTACGTTTTGTCCCAATACGCCACTTTAAGCAGACAACCTTCTTCCATGTCTGGTTCACGAGTGAATTAAAACAAATTTTATTTATGAAGAAAAAGGCTCATGCAAAATTTAAATCCACTTTTAACTCTGACGATTACAGACACTTTTTACTTCTTAGGGTCCGTTATAAGTGCGTATTGAAAAAATTGCATCATGAATTTGTTGATCGAACTGAACTATCGATTAATGCCAATCCTTCCAGTTTTTGGAAATATATAAAGAAACAACGCTTTAATTCTGATATTCCTAAAACACTAACGCTTAATGGTGCTTCCAGTACAACGAACAGGATGCAGCTGACATGTTCGTCTCATACTTTAAATCTGTTTACTCATGTGAAGTCGTTAATGATGATGTTAACGATCTTAAGATTCAATCTTTTGATCTATCTAATAATGCATATTTCACTGTTGATGACGTTTTTCATAGTCTTTCTATATTGTCTGGTGCTAAAAATATAGGTCCTGATGGTCTCCCCAGCGTTTTTCTATTTCATTTGCGTTCTATTATGGCCTATCCTCTATTTTCGCAGTTCAGGCGTTCTCTTGATGAGGGTATTTTTCCCTCAATTCTTAAAATCAGCTCTATCACGCCAGTACACAAATCAGGTATTAAATCCGATATATCTAATTACAGACCTATATCCATTCAGTTTCACCTATCAAAACTATTTGAATCTTTTGTTTTAAACAGTATTAAACCATCATTAAATAATATTATTATTGAAGCACAACATGGGTTTCGTTCGGGAAAATCAATTTCTACATGCAACTTAGTTTTTTCCAATTTTGTTTTTGAGTTTTTTTAAAAAACAGTCCCAAGTTGATGTAGTTTATACTGACTTAGCCAAAGCGTTTGGCACTGTTAATCATAGTCTTGATGAAAATTCTCAAAGCGTCTGGTTTTGGTGAACAGTCATGGATTGGTTTTTTTTTAACTAACAGGCAACAATGGGTAAAATTATTTGGTCTCAAATCAAACATTTTTTCGTGTACGTCTGGTGTTCCCCAAGATAGACATTTATCACCGATTCTATTTTTACTGTTTGTCAATAGTGTACGTAACACCTTGCTTTTGTGTCAGCTTTTATGTTTCGCAGATGATATGAAGCTCTCTATGGAAATCAACTCAGCTGCTGATTGCACGAATCTCCAAAGTAGCCTTGATTGTTTTGTTAGTTGGTGTTTTAAAATAGGCCTTAAAGTCAGTGCTTCAAAATGCCGAGTCATGACATTTACTCGTTCCCGTTCTACTATCCTTTTTGACTACAATATCCCAGGTTTGACAATTGAACGCGTTGATAATCTAACCAACCTGGGTTTTAAACTAACTAGAAACCTTAACCCAAGTCCTCATTTCGCGATGATTACTAGTAGAGCATTTAAAGTTTTAGGGTTCATTGTGCGTCAATTTAAAGACTTAAAATTATCAAAATCATTAAAATCATTATATTGTGCATTAGTTCGTCCTATTTTAGAGTACAGGTCGATTGTCTGGGATCCGTACACTGTTTCTGATATTAATCAACACGAACGTGTTCAACATAAATGTTTGAGATGTTGTAGCTTTATGTTAGACATTCCCCACTTAGCTCACGGCTATACCAATATCGCAAACATACTTGGCCTGCCTACTCTTGCTGAACAAAATAGAACATTAAATATAAAATTTATTCGTGGTCTAATTACTACCCATATTGATTCCCCTTGCTTGCTTTCCCAAGTTAACTTTAAAGTCCCTTCGCATGTATCTCGTTCTTATATGACCTTCCATATTCCTAATGCCAACACTAATTATCTACAAAATGAGCCTTTAAGGCGTATTATGTCACTTGCCAATGAGGATCCCTCTTTTGTTGATAATTTGTTCTAATGTTCTTAAATACTATTAATAACTCTTAAGTTCAATATATGCGTTATAATTACTTACTTAATTAATGTTTAAATTAATGATTAAATAAATCGTATTCTCTGTTATTTACATATAATATTATATATATATACATTGTCTACTATTATTCTAATAAATTGTACTGTACTTTAATGTTATAGGGGCAACCCGTATATTTCTAATAAATAAATAAATACAAGTGACTAAAAATACCCGTCAGTCAGTTACTCGAAAAATAAAACAATTTCATCATCGTCTAGTATAAACCCAGCACTAAAAGTAACATCAAATAATAAAAAAAGAAACAAAAAGTTTATCCTTCTAAAAAGTTATTTGTAAAAAAAAACACATTTATTGCTCCGAAAAATGTTGAATTCACTAAAAAAAATAGAATTACCAGAAACTTTTTTGAATTAGCAACACCACTAGATTTTTTTAATTACTTTTTCACTTCAGATTTTATGGGTCATATTTGTGAACAAACTACTAAAAGTTCTAAAAGATCATAGTAATCAATTCAATATAACTGAAACTGATTTAAAAAGGTACCTTAGCATTTGTATAATGACTTCTATTGCACAAGTTCCCAATATCCGTCAATATTGGTCGTATAATTTAGGAACCTTAGTTATAAAATCCACCATGACAGTTAATTGCTTTGAAAAAATCCACCAATTCTTTCATTCTTTCATAAAAATTATATTCCACCAAACTAAATAGGTCATGATAGATTATATAGAATAAGACCTAATCTTGAAACGCTTTGAAAAAGATACCAATCAATACCATTTGAAGAGCCATTGTCAGTAAATAAATAACTCTGTGATACAAAACCCAGACATATTTAAAAAAATATATATCCCAATAAAGCATCATAAACGGGGATATAAATTATTAGTATTAGCTAGCGTATCTAGATTTGCACATGATATAAAGATTTATAGTGGCCAAGAAAATAATATTAAAACAGGATAGATAAAGAACTGTAAGAAATACTAGTTATCTTTCATTTAATAAAAATACTCATTCAACAGTACAAATTATAAAATAAGTATAAAATAACGTAGATCGCGGACGCGCACATTCTTGCTATGTCGAAGATAAAGGAATGAACATAACCTACAAAAAATAAAATAATAATAATAATAATCATAGTGATAATAAAAATATTAACACTATCACAGCTCAGCCGTCTAGACTTATCCCAGACCTTGGGATTAATACGTAATACAGATTAGTACATCAATATAAACATAAACAGTATATAAATAATATAACAATACTTAGTATACCATGTTTTAATCACAAAGCCTAGGAACAAAAAAAAAAAATTCAGTACATTTTCAATATAAACTTAATAACAATTTCTAGTAAAATTAAAAATCAATTCATTCATAATATTTCATAATAATAACAACATCTTGTAACATAAAATTCAACTTATATTTAATGTAATATTAATAGAACATCTAGTAAAAATAACAATTCAATAATAATAGTAATAATTATTTCTCCACAGTTCTAATCCAATGTCTCATATTACCTGAACTCAATACCCCTTCATATGGTATTTGAGTATGTTGAAACCCCTCAATATCTTTTACTGTAAACCTATCATTTGGTAGGACTTTATATATAACATATGGACCCTTAAACTTGTGTATTAATATTTTATTAACCCCCAAACTTACATCTATGTTCTTAATGAAACAAAATCTCCTTTTTTATACAACGTAAGTTTTTATGTTTTTTATCATAATACTTTTTAGTCTATGATTGACTCTTTAAAATATTATGTTCAGCCTCTTCCTTTATTTTCCCGAACTCTTTTCTTCATCCATATCCACCAATAACTTTTTAAAATCACTCTCTAATGAACCATTTTGATGCACTCCAATAAACAATTTAGATAGAGCTACACTCGTCGAAACATATGCTATATTATTGAACGCATACTCAACCTCACCCAGTACTTTGTTCCATTTATTTAATGTCATAGTTTTTTTTTAATAATATTGCAGTTATACAACGATTCACCCTTTCGACTTAACCGTTGCTATAAGTGTTGCTGTTGCCACTAGCACTACATCTATCCTTGCTTCAATTAAAAACTCTTTAAACGCATTAGATGTAAAGGCTGACCCTCTATCTGACACTACCCGTCTCGGTTTACTATAATATCTAAAATAGTCATTCAAATATTTAAACAGTTCTACCGTATTTGTTGTTTTACATGGGTATAATCTAACAAACTTTGTGAATGCATCAATAATAACAAACAAATATTTATTTTTCTTGCCAGTCATTTCAAGGGGGCCATAATGATCAATATGTATTTATCAAACGGTATAGAAGTCTTAGGAATAGAATGTAAATTACCCTTCTTTCTCCCATATACTGGAGAATATGTAATACATTTTAGACAATTTGAAATAAAACTTTTTATTTTTTCCCTTAAGTTAGGAAACCAGATGTCCTCAAAATAACCCCACTTGTCTTTTCTGAACCCAAATGATCGTACTCCTCGTGCACTGACTTAATCACACTTGAATCCATACTGCCCGGAACATAACGGGGTCGACGAAAGCCCGCCTTCAGTGGCGACCCCGCCCGACCGTACCAAAAACGGTGCAGTCGCTAAGAGACTTTCATACTAACCTTCGTCTGGAATGGCCGAACCCGGACCGGACTAACCCCTGGCATGACTGCTGCAACCGTCGAACTAGCCCCCCGACGGCCAGAGGGTGTAGGGCCACCAAGGGTAGCTCACCTAACTAAAACAACTAACATAAATACACCGAAAATAGATCAAACCGTTCTAAGGCCCTCCTTCCTACTGGGAGGGATTGGACCTTAGGAAACCAGACCCGGTAGATGGTAGCGAGCAAACAGGCTACCGTAGGTCGTTATCGACTTACTGTTCTAAAAATGTGTCCAGCCAGGCATCTAAAGATACTACTGCTGAGACAGACGCAAACAAAGACATGTAATGGTACTCACGAACAATGTACTTAGACTTCGTGGAGGCGGAGGCCCCACGGGTGAGAATAGCTCGTCTAATATAGACACCGAACAAAACGTCCCGGACCAGAATCCCCGACGACGCCGATTGGTAAGAAAAAGGTCAAAGCGGTGAGTAACCATAAGGAGGCTATGGGTAGCTTCAACGGTCTGATAGGGTGGTGCGAGACCACGGTGATATCAAAGGCAGAAAAGAAAAAATTGTCCAAAACCATGGCAGAAGGTCTGATGGAGAAACTTAAGTCTATAAGAGGGCTGTTTACGGAGGTATCATTTATTTGTATTTGTGGACCACGTGTATGCAGAGCCCCGTGTATAGGGGGTTCAAACCCCTCTCATTCACATTGTATATTGTGGAAAATAAAGGTACAAATGTCTGACTACTTTATAATGTTTTCAATCGTTCAGAATGACCTATTGTTAATTAGAAAAATTAAAAGTTTAATAACTAAATGTTTTAGCGAGTAACAGCAGATTATCTATTCAAAGGTAAAAATACATTTATTATTTTTTCCAGTAAACTAAATATTTTAATATTTTAGACACAGAAATATAAATTTAAAAATGATTTACAATTAAATTAGAAGTAATCAAAGGTGACCAAGTAAATACCATTTAAAAAATAATAATAATAATAATAATAACTGAATATTTTATTAAAACGGAATACTATTATATTTGCTAGGTAGTAGGTAGGTACATTATTTTAAATTAATGCATTATTAACTTTGGAAATTAATTAGTATAATGTATAAAATTAGCCAAAGTTAAAATATTTAAATACTGATTCATGCATGATACCCATGACATAAAATCGATCATAAAGTATTAAGCTAACTTACCTCAGCAACTACAAGTATACAATTAGTAAAAGCAAGCCATTTAGCATTATATACCCATCCGCTTACGAAGAAATTATAGGCTTCTAAACTTTAACATGCTTTAAATTGATCTAAGTATAGAAGATTATAGTTAAAACCAAATAGTTGAATACATAAGGGTAGTTTATTTGTGGGAGGATTTCCATGTCATTCGTCCAAGCAATATTTGGGTCCTTTAACAAGAAGTAAGGATCTTTTGTACCTATACCTTCGATTTTATTTAAATATCGAACTTTAACATCTCCCGTCAAACTTCTAGCACGGATGCTTAACTCTATAGACATAGTTAGGTAATTAGGTAAAATGTTTAAATTAAATTAACTATACTTAAGCACGAATTTCAAACTTATCAAAGCTACACAAATATAATTCATGATTAAGGTATATAATTTGCAATTCAAACATAAATGTTTTGACATCCAGTTTGTGATAAGAATAATATCCGATTAAAACAAAACCTCAATCATAGTGATCGATATTTTATTATTATTATTTATGCATTTATTCCATGTGTTTGGTCATGAAACTCCTACAACCGTAGTGGTCGGTCTCAATGACTACACTACCGAGCTGACAACAATAATAATCAAATGGAAAGACCTATAATAAATTAAAAGGAGTGGTTGGTTTGTTGGTTATTGACCACATCAACTACACCATTAAATATAATAATAATAATTGTATGGCAAAACACACAATAATTTATTGTTTGCCAATAAGACTATATATAATAAGAAAAAATGCCAACTGTCAAAGACGTCTCTTTGAACAGATCACACGAAGTATAAAACATAATATTACAAACAAATAAGAAAATAATAATATCAACACAAGTGATAATACAAATATAATGATAATAAGATAATACGATAAACAATATTTACGCGTCTCCGACGACCGTGGTAGATGGTGACGAGTTGACGGTTTCTACGGGAGACAAGTGATGGCGGCAGTTGGACCCCTGCGTAGATGTTATCACGTTTTCGTGCGGCTTATCTGACCCACGTCAACAACCGTTATCTCATAACTTAAATAGTTAATGAGTAAACGGAGCACAGTCATTTGTCATTACTTTATACAGTTTATTTCAGTGTTTAACCTTTAACATACATATTCTCACGAGTTTAAATATATTTCTAAATAATTATATTTGTAATTATAATACTTGTTTATTTAACAAAATGAATTTCATATCAATGCTTTTCTTATCTTTAACGTGCATACTTAAAAAACACGTGTAAGTACAGTAAAACTCAATATTATTTCGAAAAAAAAAGAAATGTAATTATATTATTTTTCCATTTTTTAGCGCCACTCATTTCGAAAATGATGAAGATGATGATAGTGGAAATCCCTTCGCCGATGGATACATTGAAGAGTATGAAAATGAAACCTTGTAATCATATTTATCGTATAGAATAAGTTTTCATAAAGTGTGTTTATTTATTTATTTTTAGTAATGAAGATGAAATAGAACGTGTATTGGACATGCTAAATACGATGGAGGCCGAACTATCTAACGGTTCGCAGCTAAATCTTAGCGAACGTACGATGACGGTTACGAAATTATGGCAAGAAATCATGATGCGATTTGAAGACATGGGCTTGGAACAGACAGTAGGTCTCCTCCTGTTCCGCGGGTCTAATTATATCGAATACGTGGATTGCGATATTGAAGGCGATACCGGGACGATTTTAAGAGCAGAAAATGTTGTAAGTACTATACCCACTCGATTTCAAAACGAGATCATTACCCGGTGGCCAAGTTATGTGCATGGTCATGGTTTTATTCTGTAGTATTGAACCATTGTTTGACTAGGTGAGGAAAGTGTCTAACCGTCACCTGACGAAAACTGGTCGCCGCCGGGTAATGATCTCATTTTGAGTTGAGTGTAGCATTTATATTCCACTTTTATTATTTTAAAAATAAATAATTGTTTAGGAGTACTTATCTGTATCATCATCCCAAACGGAAATAAGAGACGTCGTGATGAGTCATACACAAGCTGAAGTTTTACATCAGCTTAAATACGAATACGAATTATTAGCTCGGGATGAAGACGAAATACAAGAATTTTATACTAAGGTTCGAATGATAACCTCAGTTTGGGGATTATCCGATTTCGTTTCAAGCGGTATAATGAACAAATTGTTAGACTCATAATAAATATATATAAAGGTATAATTTTAAATTGTTTTTAATGTGATAAGACACGATTTTTTTTTTTTTTTTTTATTAAAAATAAATTTATTTATTTTCAATAGTGAAGTTATGATAAAAAGTGTACGAAACATGCTACATATAATGAAGGCCGAACTGTCTCACCGCTAGCAGCTAAATCTTAACGAGTGTAATATGATGATTACGGAATTATGGCAAGAAAATGAAAAATCAGAATGATGAAACATGTCTTTTATATTCAATAGCTATTGTATGTTGTGCCTTAATTAATATGTGTAGCTCAGTGGTACCCTTGGATTAATTGCTTTACATTTTTTGTATTTATCTTAAGTGAATTTATTATTAATTGTTATATACTATAATTATTTTGTTTTTTTATTTAATGTAATTTAATTTTTAGACAATATTTTTGAATTATGAATTTTAAATGTAAATATAACTAGGAAGTAATATAATTGTTTATTTTAACTAAAATTTAGTCATGTATTTTAAATACAAAAGGGACATTTTCACTGTTTTTTGGTAGGTTTACGTGTGATTCCAAGAAATTTGTAGTGATACCAATAAGAACGTTTCTAATCAAATTAACAGCTTATGATATTACAATATATATATATATATATATAAAGATTGTTAATGTCTATTAATTTCAGACAATGATGCATTTAGAAATATTTATTAGGTAATGACGATATTTATGAACATCTTGATGCTGTTCATGAAAATAAAAAATTAAAAATAAGAGCATCGGAAAAAGCAATAATAGAAGATTCTGAACTGAAAATCGGAAATTCTGAAATAGAAGTACATGAAAATTCTGATGTAAGTATCGAAGGCTTTGAAAGAGAAATACTAAAGTATTCTGAAGTCAAAATAGAGGACTCTGATGAAGAATCACAAGAAAATACCGAAGTGGTTGTCGAAGACGTAAACGAAAAGAATTCAATGATAGAAATGAAGTTGTAGAAATAGTGAAAAATATAGAAGTAGAATCTAACTGTTCTAATTTTTCCGTGGATAATTCATTTCTATCGGAAAATCACCTAATGCAATTTAATACCAATGTATGGTTATTATTAGGGCTGGGATTTTAATGCCCTCAAAAACCCCGAAAAATGTCCTAAAAAAAATGCTTTTATGACCTAAAAAACTCTAAATAATGCCCTAAAAAACCCCAAAAAATGCCCTCATAAAAGGGCAATAAATCTACAAATTTTTTTTATTTTTAATAATTTTAGTATAAATTACAATAAAAAGTTTTAAAAAATACATTATAAAAATCTATTACAAGTGTAAACTGTAAATATATAGTTTTAGTATGAATCTAAAAAAAAAGTTGTACACAAAGTTGGATAGACTTAATCTCATAGACGTGGACTTCGTTCAATCTGAAAAAAAAATATTTTCATAAATTATTTAATACGTTTAGATCGTGTATTTATTTACCTGTACATTCTGAACTGTTACACTGAACCACGAGAGCTTGTTTCAGATTTTCAAATAAAAATGATCTTCTGTTATCTGCCAGTAAGTTCTTGTAGATTGAAAAACTCCTTTCAACATCTACTGAAGTGATTGGCGAATATTTGAAGAAGGCTAAATCATTCGCTGTAAGATCATCCGGAATTTCATTTGTTGTGCCTTGACCATTCAAAATATCAGATATATTGGAAATGATTTTAAATCCTTTGTTTTTATTTAAAGTAGTACTAAGTTTTTGGTATATGATTTTTCCGATTTGATTTGGTGTTTTTTGAATTTCAGCTTTTATTTTTTAAATAATGTTAATGGAATCAATCAAAGGTACTCCGGAAGTTTCTAATTGAGTTATAGATGTTGCTTATGTGCTAAAATTTGCCTTTATATATATTAAGTTATGTTTCAAAATTACATTAGAAAATAAATTCTGAGCTTTAGAAACTGCAACTGCGTCTTCTCCGTCTAATTGATTAATAATTTCTTTAATCAGTTCAAAATGGTCACAATAGTACATAGAAGCATTAAGCCAAGTGCCCCAACGTGTTAATACAGGCCGAGGAGGTAATGGAATATCTGGTGCCATTGTTTTAAATATTTGTATTCGCGACGGTGCTTTCAAAAATACTTTTTTTACGTTATTTATTAATTCGTCAACGTTTGGAAAATGAATTCTTATTTCTTCGGCAACTCTATGCAAGGCGTGCGCCAAGCATGTAACATGTATCATTTTTGAATAATAAGTTTGAATCGATGTGGCTGCTTTTACCATGTACGGAGCAGCGTCACTTAAAAATAAAAGGACATTATCGTGTATTATTCCTTGTGGCCATAATATTGATAAAGACTTATCCAAAACTTTGGCAATTGTACTGTGATTGGTTTTTTCTAATACTTCTGAATTTAATAAAAACATTTTACCTATGTTACCTACTTCTAATGTACCTATTATAACATTGGCAACATAACGACCATTGGCGTCCGTCGTTTCATTAATAGAAACCCATAATTTTTTATTTTCTACGTATGACCTAATCATCTGTATAGTTTCATCGTAACATATACTGACGTAATTTTTTCGTAATATGGAGCGATCAGGCGTTTGTTTATTGGTATATTTTTCCAAAAATTTAGAAAACGCAGGATTTTCGAGTTTATTTAACGGAATATTACATGACAAAAATGTACGAGTTAAATCTAAAAAATATTCCGACCTGTTTGGTACGTCTGTAATAAAACTTTGTGTATTATTTTTTTCGTTTTGTAATTTACTCCGTTCTAATCCATTGATATGTTTATCTCTTGATAAATGTTGTTGTACGGCAAATCGTTTTTCAGCAGTAACTTTCACGTTGCACATTTTACAGAATAACACCGTTCCGTCAGTAGAAAAAATATTATGTCCCAATTCTTATACAAACGCACGCAATCGACTCGCTGTCGAACATTTTACTTTTGGCATTTTTATATTAATTTATAAATAAATTAAAAATTATATAACTAGAGTAATAAAACGGTGTTAACGACGGCAAAACTCGTACTGAACGTCGAACGATAATATCATCGGACGTCGATTTTACCGATTTAAGATTATTTAACAGGAAATGCGGGTAGAGATTACTCAAACCTTGTCCGATAATATAATACGAATTAGGAGTACCTACTTATAATCTGTTATATTTATTTAAAAACCATGTTGGTGTAAATATCTTAAAATCTTAAAATAAAATTTCAAATTCATACACTTGGTTTCCAAAAACTCAAAAAATGCTCCAAAAACTCTAAAATGCCCTAAAAAATTAAGAAAATGACCTCAAAACTAAAAAATGCAAAAAAATGCAAAATAAACTTTCTTATTCTCATTCAAATGTACATAAAACAAATTTGTGACAAGACGAGCATTGCACAGTAAGCTTTGGAAAACAATGCAAAGTGCATCGAAATCCCAGCCCTAGTTATTATACATATAAAACAATGAAAATAGATTTATTCAAATAAGACCTAAAAATTAAAAAAAAAAAACACAATTTATGAATTCAAATTAATAAAAACTTATAAATTAATTATTATCAATTAAGAATAACAAATTCAAAACTATGATTGCATTGTATAATTATTAAACTAGTGGTAGGAATTATTGTTCCTTTTATGTAATCGTTACATCGATACAATCTGTATTAAGTTACACTTGTACTCAGATTCGTTTTGTTCGCGCGGAACGATCAAAATACATGTATTCAAATGTGTACTCGTTTTTGTAATGGATATTTATGAACGAATATACTTCGTACTTCGTAGGAACATTATGCGACACTATTTTATTACGTTCGTAAAAAATTAACTTAAATTAACTTTAAATAATTTAATTTGTATCAGAAACACTATGTTTACAAATTTACAATATAAATATAGATACATTTGATATACCTCATCAAAAATTACAAACGATTTGAAATTAATAGGTTTTTATAAAAATACAAATATAAAAAAAATCACTTTACGCTACTAAAGGTTATCGTACCCCAACGGTCGGCGGTGACCGCTGGGATATACCGGTTCCGTTTTCGTACCCTATTATATTTTTCTCGATAAATCTTAATCGCATTGATTATACATCAATGATTGTGACGTTACTATTTGTCTACCGTCGGTAATCGAACATTTAAAACATTTATAACATATAATTTAAAAATTTGGTAGTTTGATACTCAGTTTCGGAATCCCCTGATAAAGACCATTTTGTAGTTGGAAATCTGGTACGATGGAACGAACTTGGAACGATAAATGTACTTGTTCCTACTCGTTCCACAAATGTAATCGTTACATTGTACGGAATACAGCAGTAACGACCCACCACTGCCAGTTAATCCTACTGGCAAGGGTAAACGATTGATTGTTAGCCACATTGATTCCCAAGAAGGATTTGTTCCCGGATGTCTTCTATTCTTTGAGTCCAAAATAATACCCAAGACTATCACGATGAGATGAACGGGAACTCCTTTTGTGATTGGTTTGCAGGTGTTTTTACCAGACTCAAAGAGAATGCAGTCGTCGTGATGGACAACGCTGTTTATCACTCCTTGGGAAAAACGGAGAAATGCCCAACTATAAATAGGACAAAACAAGAATTATCGAGTGGCTTCAAAGTAAATGGCAGGTAATCGATAGCACAATGGTTATCACAGAGTTTTTCTAGCAAGTACAAAAAATTAAACCAATGTACAACAAGTATGTCATTGATGAAATGGTCCAGGCTAATAACAAAATTGTGCTTTGATTACCTCCATACCATTGTGAGCTTAACCCCATTGAACTTGCATGGGCTGCAGTAAAAAGGTATGTCAGAGAGAACAATAAATCATTCAAAATACAGGACGTCAAAACTTTTATGACTGAAGGAGTAAACAGAGTTGGTCCTGACATGAGAAAAAATTTCATTAATCATGTCATCAAAGAAGAAGGAAGAGCATGGAAGTTGGATGACATGGTTAATGGTTCCATGACTGCAGAAAACCATCGTTCGTCGTCTGTCGACATTCGTCGATAATCTGTCGTTATAGCGATAACAGAAACAACGTACGTGATCTAAATTATCTGAATTATTTTTATATTTAGTACACTCGCGCACGCCAACCTTATTCGCTGTCGTTTTTATAATAATTTTTGTTAATTTGTGTATTATTTTATTTAAATTTTAAACGTTTTTCACATGATGGCATCTGAATCGAAGAAAAAATGTAAGCAGTATAATATTGAATATTTGAAGTATGGTTTTATTTAATCGTCCACAAATATAACATTACTAATGTGTCTCATTTGCCGAAAAGTATTTTAAAATGAGGCTATGAAACCGTCGAGACTGCAAGAACATTTAACAAAAGTTCATGTTAATAAAAAAAAATATGGATTTATTTTATTTTCAAGCACTTGAAAAGAAATTTTTGAAAGAACCGACATTGGTCAATATGTTTTCAACAAGATGATGACGGATTGCGAGCTTTGTACAACATTTCTCTACTGATTGCCAAATCTGGTAAACCGCATACTATTGGCAAAGGACTTATTTTACCAGCTATAAACGAGGTAATAAAAACAATGCTGCATAAACCAGCTTTTGACATTATTAAAAAAATTCCTTTGAGCAATAATACTGTGCAAAGGAGAATTGATGAAATGGCACAATCTGTCGAAGAATTATTATGCGCGTTTTTAAAAGCCACCAAATTTTCTATACAGCTTGATGAATCAACTTTACCAGGTAACGAAGCCTTATTATTAGCTTACGTACGATTCGTAAAAGAAGAAAAGATTTGCCAAGGATTATTATTTTCTAAAAACTTGTTAACTGACATTAAAGGAGAATCAATATATCACACATTAGAAGAGTTTTTTAAAGAAAAAGAAATTCCTATGTGTAATATCATATCAGTTACGACCAATGGTGCTCCAGCTATGGTAGGGTGCCATCGAGATTTTATTGCATATTTGAAAAAAACTGTACCAAATGTACTCCCTGTACATTGTGTCATTCATCGATAACATTTAGTTGCCAAAAATTTGAGTGAACGCTTACATAACTCATTCCATTATGTAATTTCAGCTATCAATAAAATTAAAAATAATTCATTGAATGATAGATTGTTTGGACAACTTTGTACTAAAAATGATGAAGAATTCAATCAATTATTATTTCACACAGAAATTCGTTGGTTGTCAAAGGGTGCCTGTTTAGACAGATTCTATAAGTTGTTTGACTAGGTACTTGAATTTTTAAAAACTAAAGATGATATTTTACGAGGCAACTTAATTAATTATAGAAGTGACATTGCTTATTTGACTGACCTGTTTAAAAAATGTAATGAAACAAATTTACAGCTGCAAGGTGATGATTTGAATTTAATCAAAACAAAAAATATTATTTCTGCATTTTTAATAAAACTTCTTATATACAAAAGAAATTTAGGACTAAAAGAATTTATACAGTTTCCAAATCTATCAATGATACAAAAAAATGATAAAGATTTAATGACATATTGTCAACATCTGGAAGCAGTACATTAAGATTTCAACAAACGATTTCAGGATATTCTTTAAAATGAACATACCCAAATGGGTTTAAGATTCATTTTCAAATACAGAAACCATAGATTCTGCAAAATTAGAAAAAGAATTGATAGAAATAACTACAAATGAGGAATTAAAATTAAAGTTCAAGGAAGGTTTCCAAGTATTCTGGCTACAAAAGCAGATACCTATACTTTATCCTGGATTGTGGGCTGTTGTACAAATATTTCTGATCGCATTTCCATCATCCTACTTGGTTAAACGTGGATTAAGTGCAGTAACCAATCTACTCACTACAAAAAAACAATGGTTACAAATAACTAATCGTGGGGACTTAAGAATGCTGCTTACGAAAATCGAACCTAATATCAACGAAATTCTAGCAAAACACCAACCACATACATTTCATTATTAGTCATCTAATGTACCTATACATTATACATGTATTTATAAACAATAAATTTCATTTTTCATTGCATACTTTTGTAACAACATTTTTTTTTGGAAGTGAGTGGTAAAGATAAAACGTTTGGGAAACACTGCATTAAACAGTTAAATTTAAATTTGAAGAAATCAATTAAATTAATACCTAAAGAATTTCAGAGGAAAAAGTTGGATTTAAATAAATTTAACTATAAGAAAGCCACTCAGTTTCGTTTTTTTCAACATCATTGTGGACCATTAGTACTTCATAATATTCTGTCCAAAATAATATACAAACATTTTCTACTCTTGTTTGTTGCATGTAGAATACTGTGTGACTCTGAAATGTGCATTGAGAATATTAATTTTTTTTTTTATGCTAGAGAGTTATTGGTAAAATTTGTTGAATTTTGTCCATCTTTTTATGGTGTTGATACACAAATTATAAATACTCATAACCTGATTTATATTGCAGGTGATGTAGAAAACA